>OY292536.1:10030475-10051449 GCA_958496365.1 Subacronicta megacephala
AGTTTTGTCACCTTACAAAATAAATGATTATGATTATGGACACTTTAAAAAAATATATTATTTTTATATTATTCGCTGATACATTATGGCGATAACAGGATGCGAGGAAATTGGATTGATTGATTTGCATTTAGAGAATATAGCGAGTAACTTTACACGATTGCGAAACTGTGCATGGATATGACATGCAATATATAAAATAAAAATACATAGACATTATCTAAAACAAATATAGAAATACTATATAAAATATATATATATTATATAAATATATACTATATAAAATATATTATACGATACTATAATGATACATATTTTAATGATACAATTTAATTTAATATTAGTTCTTATTTTATTTAACAAAGAGCGCCTTCATCCTCTCTCCTATTAAAAATATCTTTGCTGTGCCCGACAGGGTCCATAATTGAGCCAATGTTTAACTTACCAACTAATGTACACATTATGGAATGCAATAAAGTATTAAGTATTGAGTATGTTTATATGTGTCACCATACCTTGGGCGTGATAGCAGGGTAGCTGACGCTGGCATTCTTGTTGTAAGCGGGCGTACGATACACGGAGCGGGATCGGCGCCGCTGCACGGTCTTGCTGGCCGTGGGCGGCGCCTTGCGGCACGAGTCCGCGGCCGAGCGGGACCGGCGGCCCGTGGCCGTCGACCGGCCGGTGGTGGGCCGGCCTGCAGATGGCACCGCTGCAAATTAATGTCAGGATGGAGACGAACCTTCAAGATTATGACAGCTACGGAAAGATATGATGCATACAACATATAGCTTGTTCGAAATAACCGTGCAAGACTGTAGTTGTCCGAAAGTGTTAAATTATGGTGTAAAGACCATTGTGATAAATGATATTTATTTCTGGAAATAGATCTTTTAAAGACACTTTTACAAGTCTTTTTTTTACATTTTTTTTAAACTAGATGGCGCCGACTTTTCCTATCTGACGACCTCTGAGAAGAAATGTCGAAACAAACTCAGAGAATCATGGTCTCTTTTAAAGTCCAGACCTTAGTTATATCATAGATATGCGAGTTTTACAATGTAGGGCAAAATCTGAACAGGCCTTTTGAAGAAAGGGCCAAACAGTTTTGAGTTGGCCTGTCCTAACTGACGGTACGCATACATCAGTCCTCGTGTAGCTCAACCATTTTTTAGGGAGCTCAACGTGTCATTGTGGTCGTATATGTTTCTCATTTGTGATTATTTAAAAAGAATTAACACACCGAATTAAACGATTTTACCTGTGCAGCAATTCGGAATGGCTAACTTCAGACGAGCGCAGTTATTTCGAAAGAATTTGTACATAGAGGTGCAAGTGCAACGCTGTGGGTCCGTGGGTACGAAACGGAGCACTATGAAAAAAGTCTTAGAAAAAAGGTTAAGTGACCTTTGAGGTGATGGTAGGTAATAGTAATAAGGCGTAGTCGACGGAGCCCTGCATTGCGGGACTCTTACTTCTGGGAGGTTTAAAAAACCACGAAGGGGATGGCGGGGTTTGCCATCTCCTCTAACCTAACCTGTCCGAGTCGGTGTGCCCCAAGTTACGAGCTCGATTCGCTCATTGCATCCTGAATTCTCTTGGTACAGTTTGTTCAAAATAAGTAAGCCGATCGGAAGTTCTGCAAGTGGTCTAAAAATGGTAAATTTTAATAGAAGGAGCTGATGTAAAAATAATCATATTATAATATATATATAAATAAAGTCGTATATGATTCACATTTCTAATTATTTTGTTTACTAATTTCGATATTTATGTACTAAAACACTTAATTAAACGATTTTATTACCGCGGTAGTTCGGAACGGCTAACTTATTTCGAACAAACTGTACAGTAGTATTTTGTACCAAAGCATTCGACATAATTTTTACGACAACCTTAAAAAATCAGTCTCTTTCCTCATTGCCCCGTTCCGTACACTCCAACCAGTTATTCATTCGATCTTTATCTGATTTAGTATGACTGCCTTTTATTGAAGCATCGAAGCGTTAGCTAGTCTTGGAAAGCATGGTCATTGAAAGATAATCATTAGCTAGTTATTCAAAGTGTAAGCTAGTCCCTGAAAGCATGGTACTCACCGAGGTGCTTCTTGCCGGCGCCGCCCGAGCCCTGCGACGAGTTCTCCGTCAGATAGCCTGCCCCAAGGAAGCGCCCCGTTAGTGGAAACATGGACCAGGGGGTTAGTTCATGGCAGAAGACCGATGATAAGGACTTTTGGACTATTTACAAGATGTGAGATTGATAGAATTAAACTGTGTGTGTTAATCGTGTTGTTACCTCAGATCAAATAAAAAGTTGAGATGGAACTTTTTATTTGATCTGAGGTTGTTACTGGTAGTTTATGGTACTAAAAATATCTCGTATGAGGTTGCTGCAGTCTAAACTTCATATATACCATTAGACTCCGTTAGAGATGTCGCCGTTAATCTTTACAAATCATATTATGAATATAGGCAATGTTTCTTAGGTCTGCACTACTTTACTTTTTATTTTACATACCAGTAAAATATCGATGTATATTGTATATTAGAAGATAGAAGATTTGTACACCTCTGCCTAACTCTTCGAAGTGCAGGCATGACTGTATACTGTTGTTATATAGGCTGGAGGGGTCATCGACGCACAACCGCTTACCATGAATTCAGGACATGATTCTGGACTCCCTTCCACCCTGTATTTAACTACCTACATAGTTTCAATTAATATAGTAAGTAGCTGTTTTTTTTTAGGTACAATCGTTTTGTAGTTCTGTGTGGGCTAAAGGAAGCAATCATATTATGAGTGTACGGTTGTTTTTTGTGTACGATTATTATGTTATCATTATTAGAAGCGGCAACCAAAACCTACACAAGTTCTAAAGTGACTTTTGCAAGATTTACATTAGAAACAGAAGATTCACACCTAATATTATAAAAACCCACATAAAATTCAGACAAATAATTTCTAACAGAACCTCTAAGCATGGTCCCTGATACCATGTTCTAAAATGCATCATAAATAAAATCAACAACATGTTTTATATTTTTGTGAATACGATGGTTATTATTTACCCACTTGATAGTTAATTTTTTTTAATTACTACAGAACTATGTACAGAAGCACGGACCTACTAGTCCCTAAAGATGATTAAAGAGTTTAAAAACAGACAAAACTATTGCTATAACTACAATCTACAACAGTCTAAGGATAACGAGAATACAAAGAAGATTACTTATGATGAAACTAAAAGACAGAAGCAGTGTATGTTCATCTTACCATCATCATGTGATGCAGAGCGGCTTGAGTGGCGGGTCCTTCTCGAGCTTGTGACTTCCTTCAGATGCAACTCTGTTTTCTATCATAAACAGATACAAATTAAATTTAACATTTAATATGTGCATGTCCTCCTCTCGGTGAGAGGGCCCAGTGCAGGTTTTCGTAGATGTTGCATGTCTTTGAATTGTTCTAGGACATGCCGATTTCGAAACAATATTTTCTTTTACCATTTCGGGAATAGAGGTGATAAAATTATTTACACAAAGTAATACCTGTCTGGGTTTCAAACCCATGACCTACAACTTGTAAGTAGCAGCCGTTACCACTGGGCCACCACCACCGCTCCTAAATGTATGGTGAGCCATAAATTCAGTAGAGTAGAAAGCAAAATATAAATATAACACCTAGTTAGTAGTAGTTTTATTTCAACATATTAAATCTTATTATGCCGTCTAGAAGCAAAGGCATGGAGTAAGTAAATCTTATACTGTAATAGAATAAAATTTGAAGGGCTTTGTAGCCTGGATTGGAAATATCACAAAAATATGGTATCTTACCAACTGTCCAACTGTTTTCTGCAAATATACATTGCTGATAGACCCAAGCAGTATCTTGAAAGCAAGCTCCACGTTTCGAAGCTCCATGTGAGCTCGGGAATCTATTTTATTCTTTTGGTCGGTCACTGAAAATACAAGCCAAAATCAAAACAATAACAGATTACATACTTGACGATAAACAAAATTGTAAATAAGTAGTGCATATAGGTAGTAACTTTTGGTGACAGAATCAAGACAATATAGTTTTAAGCACGATTTAAATATTAGGTTTTAGCTAAAGAAACGATGTATTTTTTTATTACATTACACGAATTTAAGAAAAGTAGAGTTCAACACGAAAATATAAATTACGATAACATGTGTATTCCGACGCTTTACGCTCAATATTTAAAGACAATAATAGAATAAACGGTACTTTACCAAGTTTATTGAGTTTTTTCAGTGCATCGTCGTCTTCTGAGGTCTTTTCCTGTTTTTTCACAGGCCGTTTTGTCCTCGGCATTTCCACTAAACAAGTGTTTCCACAACCTAACTAAACTATTCAAAATATTTTTCACTAATTATACGATTTATTCAATGTGTTCTTTTAATAATAAAAACCACTTATTTTAAATTAATAACTAAAAAGAAAATTCAAATGTGAAGATGTAACAAAACAAAACAGAAACGGCCATTTTTTAAATCAAGCGTTCGGATTCATACTTCGCACTTCGTAGTCCTAATATTTTTTGGAATACATTGACTGTTTCTGTTAAAATTAAAAATAATTGCATTTTTAGTTCATTTATGGGGACGAGTCACAATAATCACTAGAATTGATCACTAAATTCAAAACATCTATCTCCTGCTGATATCTTTGTTTCAGAAACCATTGAAACCAATAAATAAAATAGTTAAAATTTAATCAGAGCGTTTCAGCGTTTTGTCTACACACATAGTGTATGTATCCGAATTAAGTTCGTTCAGAAACCTCTTTTATGTCATGATTGTAAGGCTTCGAGCATACCGTGTTGCTCGAAGTTGTAAGATGAGTTTAGATGAGGCAAACTAGTCGTCACCAGACTATCCTAATTAATACTATTTTAATACTATTTTAATTATATTTTACTAAAGCTAGAAAGAAGTTTAATTAATAGTCAATAATGCATGTTTGTTAAAGTTCCTAATATTGATAATATTCTAAACATATAATATATGTATATCCTAATTTTAAGTTTTTTTTGCTGCGCCCTAACAGGGTCATGTATTAATTAGTTTAAGCCAAGCTTGTAACTTTGTATACATTGTGCAATAAATAAATAAGTAAATAAATAAATAAATCCTGGATGATATCGCATGTAAACTTAAAGGATATCGCCTATTTGCTGACTTTCTTATGCGTTTTTTAGGCATGCACATGTCAAAGAGATTATAAATAATGCTATAAAATTCGATCCCACCACCTCCTAGTATTAGTACAATGTATCTATTTGTTTATGTTTTTGAACGACACATCGCGAAGGAAGTAGAATAACAACTAGACATGGATAACTCACCAAAAACTTCGTGAGCTGCAGATCAGATCGCGGCTCACTTGCGTGATCTGGATCTGCGATCCGGCTCACAGATTAGATCAATTTGACCGGACTAATCAATGCCCCCAGATCGCGAACGAAAAATCCAGTTTTTCACAGATAAAAATACACTATTTCAAGGTTAAAGCGTCAGCCTTGGGCGTAAAATTATTATTATTTCTTGTTTTGTTGCGAATTATTCGGCTATAACACATTTCAGGTACATAGAAGTAGAAAATGCGACATCAATATTAACTTACTCACAGTCGTGAATTGTAGTGTACGAGTATTATACTGTAAACTGTAATTTTTCATTACAATGAACAGTAAAAAACTCAAAATTAATGTAAATCTACTGTAATTACAATGCGTCTGGAAGCACTGTCTGATTGTAGCGAGTCGCTGAGAGAAACAAGTCAAACACAAACAGATCAATAGATCAGTCAACAGATCAACAGATCAAAAGATGTGTTTGATCTGTTGATCTACATGTTGTTCAACAGATTAAACAGACCAAAAAGATCTGTTGAACGTGCCCGCTCGCTCAGATCAGATAGATTTGTCAGGTCATTTTTGAGCTGCGATCTGCTGATTTTGTCAAAGAGCTGCAGGTCAGCAGATCAATTGAGGTGATCTGAATTTTTGAGCCGGCTCAGATCTGAGTTACACACCATTAGTAACAACATTATTACTTTTTACATTTAATTAAAAAGAAATAATAATTAACGGTCATCAATAAATTACAAACATTAAATTAGTATATAATTAATTCTAACTAATTGCTATAATTTCATACTTCTTTCTAATTCATAAATAAAAAGTTCTTAATTTGATTCAGTAGTGCATTGTTATGATGAATGAAGAATGGCGGACGTTGTCATATTACGATATTTGTTCACATTTTTATTGATAAATGCTTGCTGTGGTAAGTTTTTTCATCTACAAAATTTGGAATATATTCTTTAGGGTGTTGCGACCAATTTATAGAGATATTAAACGTCTTAGACAACGAGAAACATGAATTCCGTTGTGGCTTCCGAATTCCCGTTTTTACTACTATTGTTTTTCAACAAATTTCTTAGATATGATGATTATTATGTATTACCAGTTGTAGGCCCCGGTTTCAATGTTTTGTTTGTTACAATTAGAACTACATAACCTCATAATTACGGGTGATTCTATTCCAAGCATTCAGTTCGTGTATAGGTACTTCGAAGCCCCAACTAGAACATCTGAGGTAAAAGCAGTTTCTATGACTAAGATTCAGTCTGTCGCTGTGACGCCTATGACCCTGGTGTTACAGTGAAAAGTGAACTATATCTTAAACTAGTATATTTTACAGTTTTAGTCTTTACAAGTACATATCAGCTGTTTACATTTAGCAAGAGACATGAATTCCAAAATAAACCAAATTAAAATCTTTATTGCATTCAAATGTAAATAGGTTGTAACAAGTAGTTATAATATTAATAAATTTTTAGTAGGTAATCAATTTACAGTAGGTTAAGTGGTGGTGCCCCACGGTTCCAAAATGTTACCCATTTTCTCAGCTGCCTGAGTGTCAGTGTGTTCGTTAATACCCAATGTTACTCCTTATTTTAACAGACCGACACAAAAATACTTTAAAAAAAATTTCATGTTAAATAACATTGCCCACACATTGCAAGACTATAATTTGCATTGTAGTAAAAAAGTTATTTTGACATTACAATTTTATTTAACCCATCAAGCACCATATTGTACACGCAATGCAAAATCTATTGTTTTACCCTCATGAGACCACTATGTGCGTCAGTGAAATAATTGAATAAAAGATGCTTATAACTTTTAACATACCACAATGCCTGTAAATAGATATTAGTCAGTAACATCATTAACGAGCTATGATTTCCAGCAGGTCTGCCGGGTCTGGATGAAGATGGAGTATCTGACAGCACACAGGGGCCTAACGCACAGCGGCTGGAGAACTCGATCGCCATTGAAAAGATGATGGTACAGCAACCCAGGTACAAATAATGCTCTTTGTTACTCTTCTAAAAAATATCACTTCCCAGAAGTCCCCAGAGCTCAAAGAACTTCTTCCCTAAATAGGCCTTCTGTTGACGAAGCATTAACATGTTAATTTTGATGCTTTTGTTTCAAAAAAGATTTAACAAGCGTTTATGAAATGTTATGACTCTAGTTGATTCTAACGAGAAGAATCCGGCAAGAAACTCCATGGACACTATTTTAGCAACTCAACAACTTGTAACATTACATGAATGCAGATTGGAATATTACTAGTATTCTTGTTAATTCCTCGTGCTTTGCTAAATGCTTGTATTACTAGGGTTTACGTCGGTAGGGGAATGGGTGAGTTTCGTACCGGCAACCACATGATTGCAACTATGACGCACTAGTTGATTACCGATGCTTCTTGGTTACCAGGCTCTGAAGTACAACACTTATGATTTTTTAAAATTTTTGTTTTGCTAGCCGTAACTGTCCCACTGCTGGGCAAAGGCCTCCCCCAATTCCTTCCAGGTTCTCTTTTCTTTCGCCACCTCGAACTAGCTCTCGCGGTACGCATCCAAATCACGCCACTTACCGGTTTTAGGAAAGAAAGAAAGTTTTTTTTTTTTTTTTGGACTCGGACACAGAGCATGGAACACAATAAAAAACAGATCTAAACAATCAAAATGTTACTCTGTCGCAACCCTGCACAAGGCCAAAAAAGGGCCCCTTTCTCAGCATAATGCTGTGACATTAAGTGCCACAGCACTGGTTTTCAGAAAGGGCCGTAGAGTGATGACACGGGCAGCCGCGAACCTCATGCAGGATAAAATAAAAAAAACAATTTGATAATATGAAACCTAAATAAAAAATAAAATAAATATATATCACTACATAGTATAAAACAAAGTCGCTTTCATGTCCCTTTGTATGCTTAAATCTTTGAAACTACGCAACGGATTTTGATGCGGTTTTTTTTAATAGATAGAGTGATTCAAGAGGAGGGTTTATATGTATAATACATACATATTTTAGTATAGAAAAGCCAATAACCACGCGGGCGAAGCCGTGGGCGGAAAGCTAGTATATATATATTATGCAGTACATTGAAATTTAACAATAAAAGGAAGAGAGTAGTGTGTGCTTTCAAGCCTGTTACCTAATTAATTATTAATAAATCAGTCTTTCTGGGCCGACCTTGACGGCGCCTTCTATCAAATCAATCAAAATCAATAAATCATTTATTGCTCGAAACACGGTCAGGTACAATGATGTTACATTATTTAGTGATTAGTTCAGCATCTTCACACTTATAAATTAACTTACCTATGGTATTATTACTGGTAACTGCCTCATTAGCCTGGTGGGTGCAAGCTCAACTTTAAGAGCTCCTGGGTTCAATTCCAAGGACGAGCAGTGTTATTCTAAGCCATAGCTCAGTTCAGATTTACACCACAAGATAATTAATGATGATAATTATATTTTTCATTGCTAACGAAAAAGGAGGAGGAAGTTCCAAAAAAGGTAAAGAATACAAAACAAAAATATTTAAATCATATCCATTCATTTATACAGAATGCAATGTGATTTGTAGACCAGTGATAACAGCATCAGTAAGTACTAATATTGTTATCAGTGCGCTCTGAAACAGCATGAATGAATCTTATCAGTAACTACACATGATTTATCCTTTTTATAAACATTAGTAGGATGTCTGGTGTTTTGTAAATTATGATTAGAAATACAATGTGTGGGCTTGATAACAGTATGATTAATGTTTGATTTCCATATGATGACTGCCTCGTTAGTCTAGTGGTCCCAAGCGCGACTGCTACGCGGTCCTGGGTTCGATTCCCAGGTCGAGCAGTGTTATTGAGTTTTTTTCCTATGAAATTCTCTTGGAGTCTGGATTTGGCATTAGGCTCGCTCTCTTTTATATGGGACCTTAACATACCGGCGAAGCGTGGGTGTACATTAGCACACCTCTGCCTAACTCTGGGGAATACAGGCGTAATGGTACATTTTTGTAAACAATCTAGATGCTTAGGATATGATCCAACTAAATATAGGATGTTCTATCTATCTAAATTGCTTGCGATATATCGTCATATGAGAAAGGCTAAGTATAACCAAGATTAGCTTTAGATAAATTAGATAGATTTTGAGTATTTCACATGACCTACACAAATGTCTTGCTGATCTGGTATCGTTGTGCGACGGGTCGTTGTGCTCCCTATAATATGGTTGAGCTACACGATGACTGATGTATGCGTGCCGTCAGTTAGGACAGGTAAACTCAAAGCTGCTATGGCTCTTTCTTCAAAAGGCCTGTTCAGATTTTGCCCTACATTGTTAAACTCGCATATCTAATAACATAACTAGTGTCTGGACTTTAAAAGAGACCATGTCTGAGTTTGTTTCAATGTTTCTTCTCAGAGGTCGTCAGATAGGAAACGTCGGCGCCATCTAGTAAAAGATCTATTTACAGAAATAAATATCATTTCATCATTTCATTCCTTTCTGACCATACTTCTCTTCTCAGGTACAAATGTCATCAATGCGAGACTCCAGAGTGCGACTCGTCTGCAAACGAGTTGTGCCACGACGCGCTATACTGCTTCAAGTCTTCGGTGCGAGAGACTGACGGCGAGCTGAGGCACTCGCGGGGCTGCTCAACCAGGAGGGACCACTACCATTTCACGTGCAGAACTAACACGCCGCAGCCAGGGTGAGTGTTTTTTTTTATCATAGACTAGCTTTCCGCCCACGGCTTCGACTTATGTACTATAATATGTATCTATTATATATCATGCCTCATTACTCTAGTGGTCCTAAGCGCGACTGCTACGCTAGAGGTCTTGGGTTCGATCCCCTGGTCGATCAAAGTGTTATTGGGCTATTCTATGAAATTCTCAGCGGCTCGGAGTCTGGATTTGTGCCCGGTTAATGGCAATAGGCTGGCCCCCTATTACATGGGACATGTGTACATTAGTACACCTCTGCCTAACCCTTCGGGGACTACAGGCGTGATGGTATGTATGTATGTATGTATTATACATATAAACCTTCCTCTTGAATCACTCTATATTTAAAAAAACCGCATCAAAATCCGTTTAAAGATCTAAGCATACATAGGGTCGGGCATACAGCGGGAAGCGGCTTTGTTTTATACTATGTAGTGATAAGCTTGCGTTTGACCACAACTCTCCTGATGTTCAGCAACAATGTGGTCCTCGATGGACCGTCCTTGCCTAGAAGAAACCGAATAGTCCATTAAAGCACAACTAAGAAGTTTGTGACTAGGCTGCGTTTGAAATTGCTATTCAATTAATTGCGAATCTAGTAATTCTTTTAAAGGGTAAACGAGCAGGCAAGCCACCTGATGGTAAGTAGTTATTGCCGCCCATTGACATCTGCAAAACAAAAGAAGTTGCAGATGCATTGCTGAGCCTATTAAGGAAAAAGGAGGCGATAGAGACTAAGGTAGGAATTGGGCCTCCGGCACTCCACAATCTCCTTGCGAACCGCAACATATGTGTATATTGCATACTTGACGTCAAAATTCTGTGGGAGTGTAGTACTTCCCCGGTCTTGCCGACCCATTCATGCTGGCACATAAACATGCCAGCAAGACACCACTACTACTAGTTATTTGTAGATCACAGTTAATCCTGTGAAATTTTATAAAAAAATCTTTACATAATAAACTTTTGTTGGTTTCGTTATTGAAAAAGAAAACATGATTTTACATGTTTTGTTTTTTCAATATCATATGGTATATCATACGGTGTTCTTGGGGTTTTTGTATAAAATACTCACTAGCAGCTCTGAGTTTGGATGTGCCTGGTTAACAATAGGCTCGCCCCCTATAACATGGGGACTTAAACATACCTACGAATACTACCCTTCGGGGAATACAGGCGTGATGCGACATTACGTTTGTTGTCCACAGTGTGAACAAGCGTCACGCAGGCCAGCACAACATCTCGTGCTGCCGCGGCGACCTGTGCAACGACGGCAGCTTCCCCGAGCTGCCGGCGCTGGCCGACACCGCCATCGAGCCGCTCCCCTCCAACGTGTGGAAGCTGTGGGCCAGCGTCGGCGCCTCCGTCGTCATCGTCACTGTTATCGGCGCTATGGCCATATTTGTGCTGAGGAGGAGCCATAGGTAAGACTGTAGATAAGGTCGTTGAGCTCCCTGAAAATGGTTGAGCAACACGATGACTGATGTATGCGTGCCGTCAGTTAGGACATCTTAAATCTGCTATGGCTCTTTCTTCAAAAGGGCTTTTCAGATTTTGCCTCAAACGCAGTGCCAGGTGGCACTGCGTTCAGTCAATCATCTTAAAACTACTTAATGATATTTCTGCAAATAATTTCTAACAATGTTCTTTCATATCGGTCCTGGTCTTGCAATGGCGAAGCCACATGTTATATTGACAATTAATGTTATTTGTAGATTACGCGTGTCTCGGGCGGCGTTACACAAGCTGGGCGCAGACTCTAACTACTTCTCCTCCAGCCTCTACAGTCCACACCTCACCAGCGCCTATTACGAAGGTATGTATATGAAATAGAATTTTAGGAAATATTAAACAGTATTGCGCAATTCCAAATTTATTTATAAACTTATTGAACCGAGTGTCAGAGACTGTATTAAAATCAGTTTAAATATTTATGCCAGGAGAATGTTTGTGACTTAAATATGGAGAACCTTAAATTGTTACAATATCTATATTTTATACCCATGTTTGCAAAGGAATAAATGATTTGATTTGATTTCAAACTTCATAAACTATACAAAGTTTATACTAGCACTCGTTTTGTGGAAAAGAGACAGAGTATTCGTTTTGAAGTATAAAGTATGTAATTTTAAATCTGGAGTAAATAGTTACATACTAATAGAATATAAATGTCACTCGACAACATCCTTCTGCGATGACACTGGAGGATGTACTCTTTTGACTACCAAATAGTCCTCAGTAAAGCAGATGTACATGTTATATAAAAACATACATACCATCACGCCTGTATTCCCCGAAGGGTTAGGCAGAGGTGTACTTAATGTACACCCACAGTTCGCCGATATGTTTGGGTCCCATGTAATAGGGGGCGAGCCTATTGCCATTCACCGGGCACAAATCCAGACTCCGAGCTGCTACTGAGAATTTCATAGAAAAACTCAATAACACTTTGCTCGACCTGGGGATCGAACCCAAGACCTCTAGCGTAGCAGTCGCGATTGGGACCACTAGACCAACGATTATATAATTATTACTATTATTATTTATAGTGTAGTTTTTGATGAACATGTGTTATAAAATAATAAAACAGGTTTATTGCAGAAACTTGTATGACTTTTACATTTAATCTTACATGCGACCTCCTTTTAAGTAAAGAATATACCTGTGCTAGGAGGTCCCGCTCTTCAATGACAAATTATAAAAAATGGTAAAAGTGGTGTACACAAAGAAAATATAATTTTAACAAGTTCTGTTGTGTGAAGGCGTGGAGGGGTCCCAGACGGGCGGGGGCGGGGCCGGGGGCGTGCGGGCCACGGCGGCCGGGGACTCGACCCTGCGCGAGTACCTGGAGAGCTCCGTGACGTCGGGCTCGGGCTCGGGCCTGCCGCTCATGGTGCAGCGCACCCTCGCCAAGCAGGTCACGCTCGCTGACTGCGTCGGAAAGGTATATATTATATCCTACTAGCTTTCCGCCCACGGCTTCGCCCGCGTGGTTTATTGGCTATTCTATACTAAAATATGTATGTATTATACATATAAACCTTCCTCTTGAATCACTCTATCTGTTAAAAAAAACCGCATCAAAATCCGTTGCGTAGTTTCAAAGATTTAAGCATACAAAGGGACGTAGGGACAGAGAAAGCGACTTTGTTTTATACTATGTAGTGATTACTGCTTTCCGCTTTTCCGGCTTAGTTCGTAGTTTCTCGCCTAGCCTACTCCGTATTCGTCCACTGCAGGACGGAGGCTTCTTAAGGTGAACGTCACAGAGCCCGATTTTCAGCTCTTCTCATCCAGTTGCTGTCAGCTGCCTTCCGCAAATCGTCACTCCACCTGGCCAGCGGGCGTCCTATATAAATTTAATATCATATAATAAAATATACAACTTTATCCATACATTTCTAAAATAAAAGTAGCCAAAGTTACTGCTTATTACATCAGCTATCCATCAGTGCAAGTCCCGTTAAAAATGGTCCAGCCGTTTTAGAGATTAGTCGGAACAAACAGATAAACAGTCAAAAAATTTAAAAATAATAATAGTACACACGGCTACAGGTCAATCTATACAAAATTAGTTTAGACTGACCTCTCATTGTAAATGTTTTCCGCACAGTTCAAGGCCAGCCTATACTGGTTTTGTATAGCTTGATGTGTAGCCGTGCGTACCATGTGTACATCCATATGCTTTTAGTAAAAAGCGGTTATTTTAATACTACAAAAGACCCTCAAATTCTATTTATTTAAATAGAAGATGAAACCATCAGCCATCATGCCACTTCTAAAATAACAATATTAAAATCTAAATAACATATAACATACATACCAGCACGCCTGTATTCCCCGAAGGGTTAGGCAGAGATGTACTTAATGTACACCCACAGTTCGCCGGTATGTTCACCGGGCACAAATCCAGACTCCGAGCTGCTACTGAGAATTTCATAGAAAAACTCAATAACACTTTGCTCGACCTGGGGATCTAACCCAAGACCTCTAACGTAGCAGTCGCGATTGGGACCATTAGACCAACGAAGTCCGGTCAATAAATCCAACAACGTCAACCAAGTCAGTCAACGAAGAAATCTAAATAAATTGGTTAAAAATATTTTTCTCGCATTATATTCTGTTAATTATGTACTCATTATATTTCTGTAACTGAACACCTCGAAAGTTTCTAATTAAAATTTCTCTTTATTAATATTTGAGATTCAAAATGTCCGCATTTTCATTCGGTAGTAATGTGTCCGTGAAAAAAATCATCAACATATTTTAATAATATACATATTAACGATGTGTAGATCAAAATGATCGACACACGTTTTATTGTGGTTAAATTAAATGTCCGTAGTTCCAAAATCTGAGGTTTTCAGGCTTTTTGTCCTGGTTACCTGATTTTAGTGATGGTAACTTTAAAAGGGGGAAGGAAAACATTTTTTTTTTATGGGATAACTCGGCAAACGAGCAGGCGAGCTACCTGATGGTAAGTAGTCATCGCCGCCCATGGACATCTGCAAAACCAAAGGAGTTGCAGATGCGTTGCCGAGCCTATTTAGGGAAAGGGAGGGGAAGAAGAAAAGGAGAAGGAAGGGGATTGGGGGAGGAATTGGGCCTCCGGCCCTCTCGCTCACCGAACGAAGCGCAGTAACGAAACGCTACTACTCGGACGTCGGTCTTCTGCGAGAGTGTGGTACTTCCCCGGTCAAGCCGGCCCGTTCATGCTGCGAACAGCGTGGCCCTACCACAACACATACTGTGAGGAAACCTGCATGGTTAACAGGTTTTCTTGACTCTCGGCGCGTGAAATCAGCCAACCCGCAGCAAGCTAGCGTGGTAGACTATAGCCTAATTCCTCCCCTCATATTGTCCCACAATATATGGGTCGATGATGAACCCTAATTTTGAACATTAAACAATCTATTCGGTACCGCCAGTCCGACATACACGAGTATATACCGAATTGATGTAAGTTGCCTGCCTGCCTCGTTGGTCTAGTGGTCCCAATCGCGACTGCTACGCTAGAGGTCTTGGGTTCGATCCCCAGGTCGAGCAAAGTGTTATTGAGTTTTTCTATGAAATTCTCAGTAGCAGCTCGGAGTCTGGATTTGTGCCCGGTGAATGGCAATAGGCTCGCCCCCTATTACATGGGACCCAAACATACCGGCGAACTGTGGGTGTGCATTAAGTGCACCTCTGCCTAACCCTTCGGGGAATACAGGCGTGATGGTATGTTGATGTAAGTTGTGGTTGCCTATAATTAAGGTACGATCGCCAGCACATCAAGTAACCACAAAATGATAAATTTTCTCAGTTGATTTTGAACTTAATCATCAACAGTTTAAGGTTTAAAATAATTTGGAGAAATTGGACAGTTTTGTATAACTTGATGTGCGTGGCGACTGCACATTTTGTCTCGCTTAATTTTTTTTTTTTTTTAAAAGCTTACTAGCAATGCGGGTCACACATTAAGCTAAATGCTTGTGTTAGTAGTGGGTTCACGTCGGTAGTGCAATGGGTGGGGTTCGAACCGGCAACCACATGATCGCAAGTCCGACGCCCTAGCCATTAGGCTACCGCCGCTTAAATTTTATAAATTAATCTCCCAGGGTTAGGCAGAGGTGTGATTAATGTACACCCACATTTCGCCGGTATGTTTAGGTCCCATATAATAGTGGGCGAGCCTTTTGCCATTAAACGTGCACAAATCCAGACTCCGAGCTGCTACTGAGAATTTCATAGAAAAACCCAATAACACTTTGCTCGACCTGGGGATTGCACCCAGGACCTCTAGCGTAGTAGTCGCGATTGGGACCACTATACTAATGAGGCAGGCAATACCCGATTGATATTCCATATATACGCTCACAGCGCTATAAATCTTTATGCGTATAGCCCAGGAGTGGAACTACGTCCCGCGTCGATATTTTAAAGTTTATATAGCCCAAATATCAAAAGTAGGGTGAACAGGCGTCTTCTGGGTGTGCTCGCTCCGTCGACCTCATCTTTGCCTCGACGGCAAGATTGAAGTCAAAAGCAAACCCATTTTTATAAAAAAAGGCATAGCCCTTAATAGTGTCACTTTTTCTTCCACCAGGGTCGTTACGGCGAGGTATGGCGAGGATCTTGGTACGCCGACAGTGTTGCCGTCAAGATATTCTTCTCGAGGGACGAGGCCAGCTGGCGCCGGGAGACGGAGATATACTCCACTGTGCTGCTGCGGCACGAGAACATCCTCGCTTACATCGGCAGTGACATGACCAGCCGCGGCAGTTGTACACAGGTGAGAACTGAACCTGTTATACAGACAGTGCCGATGAGACCATCTTTCACCATGAAACCTATAATTGACACGATAAATTATTGTAGACGAATCAATCGACGCTTCATTTGTGAAAATATGACCAGTAGTTTTCGAGGTACAGTAATACATAGGCACATAAATACATAGACTGAACTCATTTTTGTCGCTTTTTCGTAGTCGGGTAAAAAAAAACTTAAAGACGAACGAACACATATTATGTGTTCCTTCGGTCGTTTGTGTACAGAAAAATATATTTATTTTTACGAATAGGGTATTTCGTAGGAAACGTTAAATTGTTGAATACTATGGGTACTTTTATTGCTAAACGATCGAACGATAAACGATAATTGCGACCGTTAACAATTGTATTGACCGTTATCATTGCGAATAAATATAAAAAAAATACTGTACTGTTTTTATTTTCAATATCTTACAAATCTTCATGTACACACATATTTAACAAATAAATAATTCTTATATCTTCGCCATTCTTAAACCGATTTCGATGTATATTTTTACAAGCTAATATTTTGTCAACAGCTGTGGCTGATCACGCACTTCCACCCGCTGGGCTCCCTGTACGAACATTTAAACCGCACGACACTGACTCGGCATCAGATGATGGCCATCTGTCTATCTGCTATCAATGGACTACTGCATCTACACACAGAAATACATGGCACACAGGTATAGTCAACAGAACAGGTATCATCATCATCATCAACCCATAGTCCCACTGCTGGGCATGGGTCTCCTCTCACTAAGAGAGTGATTAGGCTGTAGTCCACCACGCTAGCCTACTGCGGGTTGGCAGACTTCACACGCCATCGAGAAAATCTCTCAGGCATGCAGGTTTCCTCACGATGTTTTCCTTCACCGTTTAAGCGCGTGATAATTAAAAAAGTCTAGAAAAGTCAGACGTTTGGATTCGTACTCGAAACCTTTGACTTGGCAGTCCAATGGGCATATCACTAGGTTATCACTGCACGTAAAATGGGTATAAAAATAGTTGAAATATTGATTTTTGATGGAAAAAACATATGTAACCAAAAGAGTTTTGATAATAATGGGCACAGAATACGTAATAGTATACCCATCATGAATGATAATTTCATATTAATAATAAACATTTTAAAGTAGATTTTACCTTTCAGCCGGGACATTAAAAGAGACCATGATTCCCTGAGTTGGTTTCGGCTTTTCTTCTCAGAGGTCATCAGATAGGAAAAGCCGGCGCCATTTAGCTTAAAAAAAATATGTAAAACATTGACTTGAAAAGTGTCTTCGAAGGATCTATTTACAGAAATAAATATAATTTATCAGCGCCCTTAAGAAAGGTTTAATTTGGATCGCAATCCGTATTTAAACATTTTTTTCTGCGTTTTTTGCGCTCATTCGTTCATCCCTACTGGAATAGCCACTGGCGTGGCCGCCGCGCGTACAATTTCGATACCTACACGGTTAGTGAAACAGGCCTGCTCTTAGAAAGAGAGTTTTTCAACATAACATACCATCACGCCTGTATTCCCCGAAGGGTTGAGCAGAGGTGTACACCCACATTGCGCCGGAATGTTTAGGTCCCATGTAATAGGTGGCGAGCCTACTGAGAATTTCATAGAAAAACCTAATTACACTGCTCAACCTGGGGATCGGACCCAGGACCTCGAGCGTAGCAGTCGCGCTTAGGACCACTAGACTGATGAGGCAGTCAAGAGTCAAAAGTTTTTCATACCTTAAATGTTGAACGTATTTCTTCGTCAGGGCAAGCCAGCGATAGCACATCGCGACATAAAAACGAAGAATATCCTGGTGAAGGTGAACGGAGAGTGCTGCATAGCTGACCTTGGGCTGGCCGTGACCAGGCAGCACGTGGCTGCTGGGCTCCACCACAACCCGCGGCAGGGCACCAAGAGATACATGAGCCCGGAGATGTTGGACCAGAGGTGAGCTATTCTCTTCTCAGAATGATTTTTTAGGGTTCCATAGCCCAATGGCAAAAAACGGAACCCTTATAGATTCGTCATGTCTGTCTGTCTGTCTGTCCGTATGTCACAGCCACTTTTTTCCGAAACTATAAGAGCTATGCTGTTGAAACTTGGTAAGTAGATGTATTCTGTGAACCGCATTAAGATTTTCACACAAAAATAGAAAAAATAACAATAAATTTTGGGGGTTCCCCATACTTAGAACTGAAACTCAAAAAATATTTTTTCATGAAACCCGTGTGGGGTATCTATGGATAGGTCTTTAAAAATGATGTTGAGGTATCTAATATCATTTTTTCTAAACTAAATAATTTGCGCGAGAGACACTTCCGTGGTTAAATGTGTCCCCCTCATGTAACTTCTAAAATAAGAGAATTATAAAAATATATGATGTAGATTACCATGTAAACTTCCAACGAAAATTGGTTTGAACGAGATCTAGTAAGTAGTTTTTTTTAATACGTCATAAATCGTAATGGTACGGAACGCTCCGTGCGCGAGTCCGACTCACACTTGGCCGGTTTTTTTTTTATTATTTTACTAGCTGACCCGAAATCAATACCTTCCTGTCTTACCAATAATGTGTGCAGTTTTCTTATTTTTTGTTTCCGTTAAAACCTTCTACGAATATAAGGAAACTTAGAATAAAATATGGAATTGGTCAAGTCGTTCTCAAGTTATGGCGTGACCAAGGGAAATACGGATTCATTTTATATAAATAAATATGTTTTCATAGTAGTATTAGTGCCTGCTGGCATGTCTAAATGCCAGCATGAATGGGTCGGCACGACCGAGGAAGTACTACCCTCCCACAGAATATCGACGTCAAGTACCAGTATGCATACTGTTGCGTTTCGTACGGTGAGTTTGAAGCCTTTCCTTTCTTCGGTTCCTTCTTCTTTTCGCCCTCCCCTCCCTTTTCCTTAAATAGGCTCGGCAACGCATCTGCAAATCCTTTGGTTTTACAGATGTCCATGGGCGGCGATGACTATTTACCATCAGGTAGCTTACCTGCTCGTTTGCCGTAATATTTGCTTAAATCTTTTGTTATCAATTTAGGGCTTGCATGACTATAGAAGTTGGATGCGAAAAACGGAGGACACTAGAGGAGGCTAACTCCACCTCAGATATGAAATGTTGATAATTGTCTATACAGATGCTGGCTATGGTGACAATTTATTAATAGTAATAGTATGAATGGGTCGCCACGACCGGGGTAGTACTACCCTCCCACAGAATATCGACGTCAAGTAGCAGTATGCATACTGTTGCGTTTTGTTAGGTGAGTGTGGAGCGCCGAAGACCCAATTCCTCCCTCAGTCCCCTTTCTTTTCCTTTTCTCCTTCCCCTCTCTTTGCCTTTGGCAACTCCTTTCGTTTTGCAGATGTCCATGGGCGGCGATGATTACTTACTTAACATCAGGTATCTCGCCTGTTCCTGTTTTTAATCTCAGACGCAAAAACGTCGGGTTGTTATAAGTTTGACGTGTCTGTCTGTCTGTCGCATCGTAGCTCCCGAGCGGATGAACCGATTTTGATTTTGTTTTTGTTGTTTGAAAGGTGAATTAGCCGGGAGTGTTCTTAGGTATGTTTGATGAAAATCTGTCGAAATGCAATTGTCGGAGGTTTTTTTAATGTTTAACCGAGTAAGTTCCCTTTTTCCGCAGCATAAACGTGGAATGCTTTGAGTCGTTCCTGAAGTGTGACGTGTACGCATTCGCCCTGGTCCTGTGGGAGGTGCGGCGGCGGGCGGGGGCGGGCGCGGGGGCTGGGCGCGGGCGGGGGCGAGGCCCGGCCGCCCTACTGGGAGCTGGCCCCGCCCGACCCCAGCTTCGACGACATGCGCAAGATTGTCTGCGTCGACGCAGCCAGGCCGGACCTGCACCACGATCCACATCCTGTATGTATATATTTGTTTTTAGATTGTATTTTAAGCAGTCAATAATTTTAATACAGTCGGGTTAAGAACATATTAAATAATAATGTTGCTGTTCTTAACCCAGTGTGAATATTAGATTTTTCATATAAACGAAATATCGTTTATATGAAATGGAAAAACTAATATTCACACTGGAAGGAAAAAAAAATAGGTGACAATAAATTATCTTTTAATTAAAATTATAATTTACAACTTAGATAATTAAATTAACTAAGTTGTTTCATGTCATGCATCGGAGTCATTTCGCGAAATATTATTTTTCTGAATAAGTCCTTTCACTCCTTTTGAGAATAAGCCTTTCCGTGAATAAGTCCTTTCAAGACTCGGGGTGCCAATTTACGCATTAGACATTATGCGACTAAACCACTTTATCTAGTAAGCTATTTATTAACATTACCTTTCTTACAAATTTCTTTGACCTTCCTTCCTTTAAAGATAGATTCTGAATTAAAGCTTTACCTTTTCAGACTATGGTGGGCATGGCCAACCTAATACGCGAGTGTTGGCACCAGAACCCGTCGGTACGTCTGCCGGCGCTCCGCATCAAGAAGACACTCCTCAAGCTAGCCGCCAACGACAACAGCATACGACTCAACGAGGACAACGAGGTCTCCGTATAGTACAAACCATTTGAACA